>OY292314.1:22327881-22374111 GCA_958496155.1 Sisyra nigra
AAAGGTTGATGTAAAAAACCACCCTCAAAAAATAAAAATAATAATTTTCATCATTTATAGATTTACAAAAATTCTGATAAAAAATATATATTATGCGTTTTATCCATATCTACGTACAGTTTTAATTTCATGAAAAAATCTTTAATAGTTTTCTAGAAATAAAAATTTAACGTCTGGGGTAGTTTCCCCCGTAACTCCAATACAAGTGGAGGTAGCGGGTTAAAATTATGCGACAATGAGTTTTTCATAAAGAGGAATCAGCACATGGAAGCATTTTTCAAAAACCGCCTGGGGCACTTTTCTTATTGCTATTGGGCCAGAGCCTTTCCATTTATTAAAGGTTTATCGTATAAGTTGGATCACTGTTTAAAAGATGCAAATGCTAAACTAGTTTTTTATAATATAGACACGGTTAAAAAAGAATCTATAAGAGACTGAAAGACAAAACCAGGGTGGAGAACAAGTCAAATGTCGTATACAAAACACCTTGTAGTTGTAGCAAGGTATATATAGGTCAGACATCTCAGTACATAAAAAAACGAATGGCTCAACATAAGCTTGACTGCAGAGATGTTAATTTGTTGAAAGAAAACAAAACGGCTTTGGCGGCTCACCACTTTGATTTTGGCCACAATTTTTGTTTTGAAAATGTTGAGGTATTGGACACAGAAAGGGTCCATTTAAAAAAGAACATTGGGGAGATGATACAGATAGTATTGCACGATACGGTAAACTATAGAACCGATACTCAAAATTTAAATACGGCGTATAATCAAGTATTAAGTAAACATGTATAAAAAAGGATCATGAATTTAATTGTCACACTCACAACATCTTTGGAGTTTGGCGCTTAAGTGTCGGTTAAATTAAGTTATCTAAATTACCGACTATTGTGTTTTAGTGGGTTTGTATTAATGTCATTAATGTTTTTAATTATTATAAAAAAAACAAAAAATTTATATGGGTGCCAAATTGTGTGATTTGTGCTGTTCTGCCACCGGTTGGGTTGTTTTTAAAAATTTTATTATTATGACAAATGTGATTTAACTTAATTTTGGTTAGTATATTTGTTTTTTTTTTAAATGAATGTTTGTTAAAATTAAATAATCTTGTAAAGGTTAGAGTTCATATTAATGCATTAAGGATTTTTTATTGACTTAGATATATGTATTGTTAAAATTTATATTTTATTTATTGACGATATTGTAATTTGTAATTTGATGTTGTGTATTTTCATAATAGAGCCCTGAGGAAGTCAGAAAGTCTGACGAAACGTTGGCGACAAAAATAAATAATATTTCACAAGACAAGTGGTCCTTATTTACCCCCTATTAGTTGTATTATTACAATAATTTTTCAAATCACAACACTTTCAAAATATAGCTAGTCGAGTAAATATTACAACAATTTTACAATGTACATAAAATGTACTTCGATTTATGTGAATTTCCTTTGTTTTGTTCAATTTTTTTTAAATAATAAACGTATTAATGTGTGTTATATTAAGGTCAATTATTTAAAGTCTACAATACAATTTGGTGTCCCACATAATAAAAGTCATTAATAATAAAATTAAAAAAAAAAAAAACTTGTAAAAAGAGTAGCTGTTACCTTTACCTTTCGGAAAGTTATAAGTAATTGTTGAAGAAAAAAAACCACAGCCTTCAAATTAAATTCTTGGTAAATCTATCTATCGTAGATGCCTAATTATTGTAGTTTCAATTACAGTTGAGAAATCGGAACAGAGTGGAACCTCGAAATATTGGACTAAGTAGGAGAAGGGTGTACCTATCTATTAAAATTTACAGTATCCAACCAAAATTGAAACCATAATAGAATATTTGACTCTAAAGCCTTGTATACTTTGGTGTGTAGTTGAATTTATATTATATAACAATATCTACGGTGTTATTAGAGTAATGGCATGCATCGTTGAAATATAAGCAGTATGGCTCCGTAGAAAGGTTGTAAAATGCATATGAGGTGTTTCATAACATCCCTGACTGAAGAATTAAGTTTTATAAACCTATCATGTATTTAACACTATAATTAGCAAGTGTAAGTACCGTCATTTTTGTTTCAAAAACCTGTACGATAATACATGCCTATGTATGTGCTATTTTATTCCATATAAAAATCTTGCGTCAAAATATTCAACATGACCCAACTTTACAAGATAGTACATACATAAACGTTATTAAATTTCAGCCGGCCAAAATGTTTAGCAATTTCTGATGAAAACTAAAACTACAGCCAAAACCAGCATTCTTGATGTAAACCAAGTATTATAGGTTCAACACTAGTTAAAGTTCCGAACTGTTTTAACCAACTATTGCGAAGGTAAAAGGTGGATATGTTTTTACTTTTTACTTATAATATAGTTATGACAGTTATGAGTTATAGTTCTAAATCCTCCGAATCAAATTTTCGACGCACGGTCGAAAGCTTTCTTAAAACTATTAATACCTTAACATGTAGGTACTAAGTAAGCAATTTTTAAGCCAAGGTAGCATATAACCACGGCTATCCTCTGAACATTACTATTTGTATTAGTTAAATTAAAATATAAAAGTTATTTATTATATAGAATAGGTACTCTCTTGTTTTGAATTTTTCAAAGCACAATAATTTTTACTGTATGTACCTAATCAGGTTTAAGAGGTTTATTTTTTTAAACATGTCAATACTGTTAATTTAAAGAAATGCCGGTTTGATTATAGTTTTTGGAAATAAGGAGGGTTTCAAAAATCTAAGTGAATAAGTTATACCTATTCTATTCAACTATAAACCTATAGGAGTTGCAGTTAGAAATCACACTCTAGCAAGAGTCTCCTAGATTTGATGGAGTAAGAATAAAAAAGAAATCATCCTATTCAATATTATATACATTGAAGAGCATTAGCTGAAAAATTTAGCAACTATTTCCCTGAAAATGAAGATTCTTGCAAAGGGTCCTCTGGATTAATGATCCATTCTTGGAAGATATAAAGTCGTGTACTCTTGATCTTCATGAAAAAGAAAAGCTGATAGAGTTGTCGTCAAATATCACTCTAGTGTCCAGACATAAAATACATTCATTGCCTCAATTTTGAATATCGCTTAAAAATGAATATCCAACTCTGAGTTATAATAAAGCTATACAATTATTAGTGATTTTTTCAACTTCATATGTGTATCAAAAGACTTTTTCAGTCATGACAGATATTAAAACCAAAACAGAGAAACCGAATAGATGTTAACGCAGCGCATAATTTAAACTGGTAATTATTTATGTTAATAATGACTCCTCTCTTAAATCTAAATAGTGACTATTCACTATTTTGTAATGACAAGTATACCACTATTTGAATTTGGTGGTATACTTTTCACTACAAAATAGTGAATAGTCACTATGTGTAGTCGAAAGTCACTTTTTAGATTTAAGAGAGTCGTACATAAGTTAGCTAACCCTTAAATAAAAAATATACTACATACACATGAACAGAATGGTCATTCACACGATTCGACCGAAAATTTTCGGAGGCCGGCAGAAAATTTATACGGCCCGATACCGGTCCGCGGACCAGCGGTTGAAGAACTAGGGTCTATATAACTGGATCCGAAAAAACGGGTTTCAATGAAATTTACAATAACGTTGATATTACTTTGAGAATATTTAAATGCAGACGACGGTGATAAATTGCAGTACGGCAGAAAGATCTTTTTCGTGTCTCCATCAGAATTAAAAACTACTTTTGATCAAATATCTCTGACGTTAGATTAGATGATTTATTAATTTTATCTATAGATCACGATATAGGTACTTAATACAATTTTTTTAGCCAATTAATTCAAAGATTTTCTGAAGCAAAAGTAAGACGTAAAATTATAAAATCTTAACTATCTAAATTTTTTAATAGAAATAATGTTTTTTTTGTGTTGTTATAGTACCATATTCTGTTAATCAAGTATGTAGTTCATCATATATGTATTTTACAACTTATAAATCATTTAAGTTAACAAGAAATTTAAATAAATGTTATTTTGTGAGTATATCAAATGTTGTTTTCCAGCAGTAGAAAAAAAAGTGAAAATTATTGTAGATTTGGGGCGGCAAATTCGTAAGCCCGTCTCTTTCTACGAAAAAAAAATGTATCAAAAAAGTAGGAAACAGCGATAAGCTATTTGAAACAAAGTGTAGGTACATAGTTGTGAAAGACACTAAAAAGTAAAAACATTGAAGTGCGGTTTGTTTATTGAACTGATTTAACCTTAAACGAACAACGTTTTATAATAATATATTAATTATTTTATGAGAACAATTGTTTGAATCCAACGACTTGACAGTGTATGGATTGACTACTACATTAGTGAATGGTCAATGAACAACGGCCACTTTCACTTTAGCTGGAAACATTGTTGGTACTAAAATATACAAAACACAAACTTAAGATTTGTGTGTGTGTGGGTAGGTATAAAGTCTTAATAATGTTTGTTACTGAAGAAACCAATAAGTAACGGTGCAGATTTTTGAAATGGAAGTGGTGGAATCTTGTCCGCGGAGATGGAATTACTAAGTCCGGCGACCGAGCACCACAATCGTCAGCATCACTCGATTATAAAATATTGAGTCTTTAACGCTCTTATATTTGACTTGAGGTTGTTTTACATAAATAATCAATCACTAACCAAACAATATGGAGATAAAATGTGACAGTGTGTGACATTCTAAAGAAGAAAACTATGTTTCAACTTGGAAAACTGAAGCAATCCAATTGTTGTATTCAAAACAAAGTTTAGTAATCGGAATAAAAATAATAGCAAAGCGCAACACAAATATTCTTTGTTTGTTTTTAACATATAACGAGTGAATAATTATAAATTGCATCAAATGCAAAACAGTGGACATTAAAAATAGAAACGTTTCATTTTAAAATTGTTACTCGCAAGTTATACAATCTTCCTCGTTTAGTGTATTATTAAATAAGTAAAAAAAAATGATTATCTCTTAGTAGTTAACGAAGTTAGATATTTTTAATGTGATCTAAGAAAATGTTTCTATGCGTGATTAAATGTTAAGATTATATTTATATAAAAAATTCAGCCCGCAAACCATAATGTTTGCGCAAACTTGTGCTTTTCGTAGCGCGATCGTCCTGGGGATGTTTGCGGCAGTACTCACTGTATTGTACTTTACACCTTTACCTGGTAAATATTAACTTTTTCTTTTTATTACAATCAAAAATGTTACCTTCTGTATATAGGTAGTCTTAATTTACCTATGTAATTTACCACATTCGATGTCCGGTATTATTTTAATTAAAATACATTGTAACTTTATTCTCATTCAATAAAGGAGTGGAATTTCTGTAGTATTAAACGTACTAAAATTAACAGCGTGGTTTCGATTGTACATACGTTCATTATAAGTATTCTATCTATAGGAGTGTACAATTAGTAGATTAGTAGATAAAAAAAAAATACTTTTGTTAATTGATTCTTTTGTCTATCTAATTGAATTAATTTTTGTACATCTTATTTTGGTAGTTATAATGTCATTCAAAGTATCAATCGTTTTAGTTTTACCTTTTTAATAATAACTACAATAGTTCAATAAAAGAGAAATGAGAAAAGAATTTATAAAAATAATTCAAACGAATTAGAAAAGTTGAAAACGTATAATGTATTAGTTGCTCTAATAAATAAAAAATAAAGTAAGTACCTACCATCTTAATTTCGAAAGGAATATGTTTAGCGTACTACTTATAAAAGTTTGAGTGAGATAAGGATAAATTTTGTCAAATTTTTACTACACACGTTGAAATAAATTCAGGAGCCCCATATTATTTATAAAGTTGATGCGCTAGCTATGTCCCTGCGTTGGCATAAATGCTGAACATATTTTAGGTGTATTCTAAATGTCCAGTTGTGGCGGTGTACAGACACAAAAATAGACAAAGAGCAACACAACATTGACCAAGAGACAAGAGTGAGTGAAGAACTGTTTCAGCCTAGGCCGAGGGACGACAAGACAGTACATAAGCATACCAAAACCAGTGTCGATGAGTGTATGAGTGTATAATAAGGTTTGTTCCTATTGTTCTTCTGATGATGTTCAAACACTGACAAACAGCCAAAGAGCAAAACTACATTGACCAAGAGACAAGAGCGAGTGAAGAACATAAAGTGACAAGTTCGCTAGAGTTACAAACCGGTCACCCAGTGCTTAAACACCTCCAAATCAGTGTTGATATTAGCGATTGTCATGAAAACGTACGTACATAGCTCGACTTTCGGCCTAATGCGGCCGAGCGACGGTAAGCTGAAACATTTCTTCACTCACTCTTGTCTCTTGGGCAATGTGTCTTGCTCTTTGTCTTTCTGGCAGCGTTTGAGCATCAACGTATGGAACAAACCTATAACCGCTCGTCACGAAAATGGCTGTGCTGACTGCTGGATAGAGCTCGATGTTCGCATGGAACGAACCAGCTGAAACATAATGTGTTTTGCTCTTTGTCTGACTGTCAGTGTTTGAGCATTCCTATAGCTAGTCGTATGGAACAAACCTATTATTATTTAACAATAAGAAAAGGAGTAGAAGTAATGTTAGGTATCTATTAGTTGCACCGATAAATAAAAATATAAATTAAGTTCCAAAAGTCAATGGTCAATAGTCATAGATACAGAGATGTTGCTTGAACCTCTTAGACGCCCTCTTTATTTAGCATAAAGTCTATAAGATTTGGAGTAAGAATAAGGACGACGTTTAGCAAATTTTTACTAACACACGTTGAACTAAGCTTATGGTTCTCATATAAAACAGGTACAGAGGTAGTTACGTCCCTGCATAAACATGAACATTGGGCATGTTTTGTTTGACAAAACGTTAATAAACTTATGAGGAGCACCAAAATTTGTTATTTTCAAATGAAATAATTATTTTTACAGTTTAGTTTTCGTTCACTTAAGGTAAACTAATTGCTAAGAACATCAAAAATGAACTATCTAAACATGTCTTTAATTTCATCTTCGTATGTTCCTTTATGAGCAATTCTTATATCATAGCAAAATGTAAAATGTGGCTTTAAAGGGTAATACTTAGTGATGCATCAAGTCAAGTATAACTGAGTATTTTATTTTGAAAATGAAATAACTCGCGATGTCAATGCTTACTTAAATTTTATTTTTAAGACTATTTTTTTTTATTTGAATTTGACTCGATTTATTTTACATTTTAGGTCAAGTAGTTTGAAAATCAAGTCAATCAGTGAACCCTTGTATATATTAATAAACAATGTTGAACTGTCTATTTTTAGACTCTCATTAACATTCTTGAAATAAATCTCTTTAGAGTTCATGAATTAAGAACAATACGAATATTCGCATTGACATATGCATTCGCTTGAAACGAATAAGAGAGTATATTTGAGTCACTGATAAAGCAACTTAAGGGCCAAGAAGTAATCAGAATATTATTTTTTAAATATAATTTTCCTCTTCAGAAGATCTGATCCAGAAAATCTGTGATGGTTTTACCATAAACTGCATATTTTTAAGATCAAATCTATCCATAGCATACTGCATATAAATAGTATACTATTTATATATATGCATGCATGTAAATACGATATAACTTCACTGTAATACCCTCTTTATGATTATATACTGTCGATTCGAAATTACCAAGTAGGTAAGCAGGTATTTTTTAAAACAAAAAAAAAGTCAATAAGACGAAAAAGCATTTTCAATTACTTAAATAAATGTTTATAGTGAAAAATGTTGAATAAATTAGCAATAAAATACATGTAAAACTTATAAATTCGTAAATTGTAAATTCCAGCTAGCAATTAAACTCGATTTTTTATTTTAGTTCCCGTAGGCGGTAAGTACTACTTAATATTTTAGTGATAACTTTACTTGAAAATAGGAAAGATTAACTTTGGTCTAAACTCAATATTTAAAAGTTTCCATTTTTTAAAATAATGTGTTTAATTTTTACATTGAAATTTATTGCTTGGTTTTTAAATTTATAGTTTCTTAATATAATATATAGTTAAAATTTCGGACGACCCAGATTTAAAAAATGAATTGACATTGGTTCAAGTTAAGTTTCCGATTAGAATGTTTCATCTAACGGGCTCAGATGTCCGCATTTCGTTTCTTGACAAACGAACAAAACTAACAAGTTGCAATATGAATGTATCTTGGCTGGCGAGAGGAGAAATAAAAAAATCTATATGACTGTATTAATCGAAAGATGCAAGGTACAGCTAAGATATAAGTGGGTAAATCATTTTTAAAATAATTAGAGAAAATATTTATGTGCATCAAAAATTAAATTCAAAGTAGATCATTTTCTTTAGGTTATACGATGTCTACCTATATTTGATTGCGTGTATTTATTTTTTATTTATAATTTCCTTAAATTTCTCCTGTTTTAATCTAAATTCAACAAATTTTGTAATACATACGAGTATTCAAATTGTTGCAGACGTTCAGTTTAATTAATACTTACTTATGCACGGAAGTTCAAATTTGCGACCATTAAAAGATATTATACAAAAAAGAAATTATTCAATCAGCTACTTTCTCAACGTTTACAGTCAGGAATACAACTCAATACAATATTCATTTCTATATACTAATTTAAATCTTGATTCTTGACTGCATGCAAAAATGGCAATAGTTAATGTTATCATAAACTTACAAAATTTGGCTTGAGTGAAACTCAAATATAATATAACAATTTTCAATTTAGAAATGCAATTTACATTTAACTGTTCTCAGTCTGCAAAAATCTCTCTTTATAAATATTGTTAATTTTGGACTCCATTAATTCGGAAGAAATTAAAAATATGTACTTGTGTTTAAATGTAATTTGCAAATCACCTTTATATGTTTAGTTTATAGTGCGTAAAAACATGTAAAAAATCAATTTCAGGTGTAACTGATGGAGTAGGATTTGCTGAAATGCAAGTAATTTTTTACGCGTGAAACGTTACATGAAATTAGTGAAATTGCATTGTTTGCATGCAAACATTAAATTGCACGAGTTAGTAAAATATGAATATAGATTTTATTGCTTAAATGAAAGCTAATTATGAACACCGAGAGGTTTTTTAAAAAAATATTTTTCTTTTTTATTCTTTAAATTGCAAACATTTTCAAGTGAAGCTCATAAAATCAACACAAAATCTCAACTAAATCGATACAATATAAACTTGTCTATCTTTTTGGTTTTATTTTGTAATAAGATTTTGGGATTTGCATAGATTGAAGAAAATATTTTTAATTAATACGTCAAACGTTTTTTTTTTTTTAGAATTTTGCAAACTTATGTCAGTATTTCAAAGTTTTCTGGCTAGATTTTGTTGTTTTTTTTTTATTGGTTCTTGACCTATTTCGTATTCGTACAAAAAAATAAAATTGCTAAATTGTTTGAAAAGCAGAAATTAAAATACCAGTTTCAAAATTTTATTTATGAAATGACCAAATACAGTACAGTTCTATATATTAAAAAGCAAATAATGCTTAATATATTGAGAAGGATAAATTATTTCATTTACTACTAAAAAAATAATTTCTTTATAAAATTATAATTTTAAAAATTAATAGTAAAATTTTTTTTCCAGAGTGAGATAGTCGTTCATAGGACATACGCGGTTTCAATATGATCGTTGTATCCAAATGATAAGTAGATTAAAATTGATAGTGAAATTTCAAAAACGCTTAATTTCATCATTTCGTTACACGAGAGAGAAGAAAGTTACGGCGCATAATGAAAGAGACAGATAACTAAACTATTATATTCTAACACTCGATAGTGGCGAAAAAGAAAATTATATATACACAGCGAATACGATGACAGTACAAATATTGATATTTTATGCAAATGTTGTGTCATTCTATCTTTCATTCTTTCTTTTTCTGTCTTCCTCTTTCACACAAAATCTTTCATATTGTTTATTTTTTAAGAAGTTTCACTTCTATCACGCGTATGGTGCTGCAGGCGTAATTTTTCTAACGCTATCTGCTTCTGATCGTCACTTCATCGTTACCAGTGATTATCAGAAAGAGCAAGATATACTAGTTTGTGACAATAGTATTCAATACTTACTATAGTATTGAGTATTGACAGTGCACTTAGTACTTCTTAAAATAAGTATAAGCTTTTTTTCCCATAGAGTAAAGTGAATATTATATTAAATTATAATTATTATTATATTATTAATACTATATTATACTAGCTGATCCCCGCCCGCTTCGCTGGACATAGCTAAATTGAACTGATTATCATAATTAATAGAAACCGTCATAGCAAAATATAAAAAAGTCATTACAGTTATGTTTACATAAAAAGATAGTAAATTTTGTAAAGATGGGTAGATGAAAATTTTATTTTGGATAGGATTTGAGTAAAATCCGTTCATAGTACGCGTCTACATGGTAAGAGGAGTAACTATGTTGAATTTCAAGTCGATCGGACCTATAGTTTCAGAAATCTCGTGATAAGTCAGTGATCGTTTTTCGCTTATATATATATATATATATTAAAACATTCTTAGTAATCCTTAAATGAAGATACTCAGATACTCACAACGCTTTCATTAAGTAAATAATTTTTGTTTAAGCACCTATAGTTTTGTAAAGTATGAATGCTATTTTGGAATTATTGAAGATCATTGTATAGGTAGGATCATTCAAGGTTCTATTATATTCCAATATTGCATACTTTTTTGGAAAGGTTTTCCGATAAACTTTAGTACGAAAAATATAAAATATTTCAAAGTAAAGAAACAAAAACTGCAATAAAACCTGGTAATATTCTGACCCAGTTTACGCCCTCCGTCTGAATACAGCTATAGAAAATGAGCTTTAATTCAAATATTTTAAAATTATATATTTATATATCTCTAAGCCTAATAGTTTATAACCAAACTATCCGTGGCTACTTTTGACTTTGTTTACCTCTTTGCCAAACAGAAGCAAAGTTTTCCATTAACAAAATAAATCCCTATCTAAATATAAAGAGAGAAACTACAAAAACACCTTTTATTGCGCAAATAAAAAAATTTCATCGCTAAACATTAAGCATATGAAATATACTGTTTACTCAAAAGTGTCTTAATTAAAGAGGACTAAACCCCTTTAAATTTTTCAATCTTAAATAAAAAAAAATAGAAACATCAAAACCATAAGTGAATCCTTTACATTTTCGATTCATAATTGCAAATTTTGTACTTGAGGAAGTTAATATAGTTAAGAAAGAAGATCAAACTTTTATCTACCCTCTGGCTTAAAGAAGCCACTTGAGGTGAAAATTTTGAAAAATCTTTGCTCGGTGAAGCACAATATTTTCTCGGGATAAAGCTTTTGAATTTCGTCTTTTATCTTCATTGGTGAAGCTTTAAGCGTGTCTGTCAGTCACGGTAATATAATATTTTATTAATAATTATTTATATTAACCGTTTTTATAAAATAAACTAAATGATAGAACTGTAAGGGTTATTGCTATCAAGCTATTTGTAATTGTTTAAATTTTCTTTATCAATAAAAATGATGCAAACAAATGTTTTATTGTAATGTAATTATTTATAATTATAAATTACACGTGCTAAAAGATGCATTCTAATAACCCATTAAAGTAAAAACATTGACGCTATTGTGCTATTGTACGCTAGTATAATTTATGTCTTAATTTCTCTTTAACTGTGTAAGCTGTTATTAATGCCCTTCTATATAAATTGATCACAGGCACATTTACTTCCTAACAACTTCTGTATGACATGGAAGCAAGTATAAAGTGTGAATTTTAAAGATATTTTTTATTAACGAGAACATATTTTATAGAAGTATTAACTCGAAGGCAGAACGAACTTCTGTTGTGGAGATAGCGCAATTATTAATAACTATTACTAAGGCAAATAATTACTCTTGCAATCAGATAGTATTTACTGTTGACAGGAAATAAATTAAGTAAATGATGTCTCTTTTCCAATTCCGTGTTACATTTAAAAAAAAAGTTCCTTCCATGAACAAATACAGACGAATAACGTAAATGACTTGCAAATTTTTTTATCAAATAAATAGAACCGTGTTGACTGTTACGGATTAGTAGAACAATTAAATCGTGGGCTCTCATTTTTATTTTACTTTTGAAATGTTTCTATTCTAAACACATTAAGATATTTTCAAATGAAAATAGTTTAGTGAAATTTTATACAATTGAGGCCTCTTGATAGGTTAATGGGAAGGATTTCACTCTAAGTATATACAGTTAAATTTGGACCATTACAGTTTATACATTATAATAATATACTATGCTGAATGCGACCATAAAACGAACAATTAATTTATAAAGCTGTACCTATGTTATGTGGATATTATAAATATTTAATGGTGAATTTTATTTTACAATTTATAATGAATAATTGACCCGTAAATTATCGCTCTTGAACGTTATATCCGCTTGATTTCACAATAGATAGTTCCAAAAAGGAACTATTGTAACTTTCTAGTTTTGGAATTTATTAGTATTTAAAGTTTGCAATTTAGTTTTAATGATTGTGTTTTTATTTATTTGTATATATCTACACCATTTTCATCCATAAAACAATTTTTTTTAATTTTCATAGACGAAGTGAAAATGCAAATAGAAATTTAGAAAGACTTTTAACTAACAATAAACGTAACTTTGAACCGCTAGATATAAATAATTACCATGATTGGTTTATTTGCAAACAGGCATAAAAGTGGGTAATATTATTTTATCCAATCTACATCATAAGACACTTATTTTTATTTCCGTAATCCTATACGAACTAGATTTAGATTTTTTCTTTCGGTTATAAAATTCTTGTATTCTTGTAAATGTGCTATAGAATTTTAATTAGACAACAACCATGACACTTAAAATTAAGTATCTATTCTAGTAATTTTTATACGACCGATTGTAGTATCAAATAATGACTTAGAGATAAAGTTATATCATTTTTTTACTTTGATTTGCAATTTTTTCAAAATATAATATCCCTGACCGAAATTAACGGATAATCCGAAATAATTTCATATTCGTAACCGCATCCGAAACCGGTATATTATTATTTCTAAATCCGTATCCAGATCCAAAATGTAATATCCATAAATCCCTATCCCGGATTCCCTGATCCTCACATTTCATTTGAATTTTGAAAAATCCCAGAAAACAAAATAAGACATAGTTTTTGATAAAAAAAAAACCTTTTTTTTTGTGTATATCAAAATTTTTTAATGCATTCGAAATAGAAATACAGTGCTAGCGATTGCGGATATTTGAAAATTTTGAAATAAAGGTTTTGTCATTTTTAAGCCGTTAGAATTTTTTTGGCTCTTTAAGGCAGACACCTATGCTATTAAAATGTTTTTCTATAAAGAAGTGCTAATAAAGATTCATCAAATCAAGTAGTTGTAGTAAATTGTGCTTGACATTTTGGCTTATAAATGAAATAACTTACGAAGTAATTGCTTGAATAAGTATTAATATTTAACTTAACTTGAAGTAAAATTTAGGTCAAGTAGCTTGAAACTCAAGTTATTTAGCTTTAAAATCAAAACAATAAATCAAGTCAAGTTGTGAATTATAAGTGTTATTGTAGAAAAATGTTCTAGCCACGTTTTAGGTACTTTAAAGAGTGAAAATTCGATTCAAAAACACAGGGTACAGAGACTACGTGCTATTAAGATTCAAGCCCAACAAACGCAACTGACGCATTGGTGAATAAATTTTTTTTAAAACTTTAATTAAAGCAAACAATTTTTTTATTTATTTATTTTTTATTAATCGTATAATATTTTTTGGAAAAATGTTTGAATGGGAAGTATTATGAAACACGAAGTTAAATAACTTGAGTATTGTAAAATTAAATTTTTCCTTCGTTCAACTAAAATTATAGTTCAAAAATTGTATTTGAAATGTAAAATTTGCGTGCTTAGCAAATACTCAACTCTCAAGCCTATATGGACTTAAGCTTTAATAACACTGGGCAACTTTAATTCGATATATAAACTCATCCAGTGTTATCCAGAATTAGGCTTTATTATTATAAACTATTACTTTTATTCTGTTAGAATTAAATCTTTTCTTTTAATTAAATATCTAAGCTAATAAACACTTTTCTACCAATAAGGAAAGAAAAGTATAACTATATAGGTATATTTCATATTTTGATTAAGTGCCATTGATAGAATGTCTAAGCAACAAATTTCATTATTTTGTCACAATAACAAGTTCGTGTAATTAATCATATCATTTAATTTAACTAAAACTTTCTGTATTAATTAGCATTTCAATACCTAATTAAACATCCAGACAATAAAAAAGCATAAGTAATAACACATCATTACGTATGTATAAATGTGGGAAATAATAATTAATCCAAGAGATGAGATTGTTAATTAATACAAATACATTGTCAGTGTATTAAAATGTAATGATAAAATTAACTCTCGAGAGGATTACATTTTCTAGATTAGTTTTCATTTTTGAATATAAAGTTGATTGTCTGGAAACTTCTTGCACTACTGATTTTAAAAAGGCAAAGAAGTTCTTGAAGTTCTTATGAATGATTTTATGCACGTTTGTTTTAAAATTGAGAGGAAAATTAAATTTATTTGGCATATATTTAATTTTCTTTATGCTCCATAATTTCAAATGTGGTAATATACGATTATTAGAATGTTTTAATTTATTCGTTGGTTAAATAAAAAAATTTCATAAAACCTTGTGTTATATAAATAATATTACAGCTACTTGATCTAATAGTTTTTATTTTTAATTTCAGATGAGTATTATATAAGCTGTGATCGTCCTTGCAATGAACTCGATTGGCCCATGATATGTCGAGTCAAATTAAACTTAGAAATGTACAGAACATTATACTGTGAAAACTGTTCTGACAATACAGTCAATGGCGTGTATCGTTCAGTTTATTCAGCAAATCGTCAACTTCCAGGTCCAGCAATTCAAGTTTGTGAAAACGACATTATGGTAGTCGACGTTGTGAATAATCTACCTGGTCAAAGTGTGGCGATTCACTGGCGAGGACAACCCCAAGATGAAACACCGTTCATGGACGGAGTCCCTATGGTTACCCAGTGCCCAATTTCAAGTTACACAACGTTTCAGTACAAATTTCGAGCTGCTGTTGCCGGAACACATTTATGGCATGCGTATTCGGGAGAAGTAGCAGCTAATGGTATATTCGGGGCGCTAATCGTGAGACAACCAGATAAATTAAATCCCCAACTATCGTTATATGATTATGATGAAAAAGATCATGTCTTTGTGATATCCAGATGGCGAGACCATCTTACGATTAAGAATAAGCATAAGTTATTAGTAAATGGACGAGCTAATGGAAATATGTTTTCGGAAGAAGACGATTTCTTGCCAGCCATTGACCTTACCTTAGAACCAAAGAAACGATACCGATTCCGAATGGCTTATGTTCCATCTTCAGAGAGCTGTTCGATTAGTATATCAGTAGATAAACATCTGCTGAAAGTTATATCTTTAGATGGACACGCAATAGTTCCCCGGGATGTAGCATCAATTGAAATCAACAATGGAGAACGTGTTGATTTTGTGCTAGCGACAAACTATTTAATCGGAGTTTATGATTTAACAATAAAAACGATAAACTGTGTCGATCGACAAGAGCTTGAAACTAAAATAGCTATCCAGTATCAAGGAGCTGAATCTTCGGCTGGATCAAGCGAAAAGAGTTCGAACAAACGTAAACAAAAACAGTTAACGACAAATTTATATTGTGAAAGTGTAGGTGGAAATATTTGTGTCGACACGGTGCAATCAGTGGAAAAAATGCCAATTGTGCTACGAGACTATTCGACAAAGAAGAAATATTTTATGGCGTTTGGAACAATCAGCTTTTTTGATTACGGTACGGTATATTTTAAGAAAAATAAGCTCTCATTTTTAAGGTGGTTAATATTGAGGTTACTGACACAATGTCGTGAATGTCGTCGTTATTGTTAATTCTAATTTTCTAAGTATCTGTGTATACGCTGTTTAAAACTTGTTAGATGTGAAAACTAGCTCACCGTTACATTCAAGTTGAAAATGTGAGTGAAATCGTAAAGAAATAACGCATAAAAATATGCGTAAAGTATAAAGGTTGGAAAAAATTTTTGAACAGATACTAATCGATTAGAGTAATGATCCTACAAGTAGGTCGTTTTCTGAGAAATCTCAAACTATTTTATAAAGACCAATGAAATCGTAAAAGAAAAACTACAAGACGTGAATTAATTAAGATACATAAATTCTCTTGATAAAAATTTTAACTGACTTACATTTTTTTTTTTTATTGTAACTAAAGCATAATATACCTCTGCAAAAAATATATACGTCAAGTTAATAGTGTAGATGGTAGATAAATTAATAATTTGCGGTTTGATGTGGATGAATGATTTTTCGTTGACTTCAATAGATCGCCAAGAATTGCATTTATTGCATAGCTATTTAAAGTCTATGGTGATAACCGTTATTTCAAGCAACTTGAACAAAAAGTCTTTGATATTTGTAACATTATACTTAGTTAAAATCAGATTGCGTTATTCTATAACGGATCTATTATTTTTTAAACTATTTTTTATACTCAAAGTACGCAGATTGTCAATAACAAAGTGGGTTTTAGGAAGTAAAATGTGTTTAATGAATCTTAACTTGGTAAAAAAATTAACTTTCACAACCATTAATTTCATGTATCGAAACATATTCACATTGTAACTGATTGTAAAGGTTAAGCGTTAATATAGTAATACTTAACCCACTTTGATTTTTTGGAAAAAATATCATAGCTTTGATAAACATAAATTAAAAAAATATCTACGATGAAAACGTTGTTTCCAAAATGCCTTGGGATATTATTATAACTAAGGGCTATCAATAGGTTTTTTTTAAAGCGACAAAATGGAAAATTTATTTTAACATTTTTGCATTTGAGAGAAAGCTTTGTAAGTGTTATAAATTATAGGTATTTATTGTTTTCGGTCGATTTTTATTCAAAATTCAGGAAGTAAAATATTATCTAAATAAGTATATTCTTTATCTAAAACATGTTTGGATTATGTAAGATTGTAAGCTACTCTTCATAATCGAATATATTAAACCCTTGGAAGCATATAATGAAATTTTATATCTATTTATACACAAAATGGGAAAATTACGAAATCAAGTTATAAAAAATTAATTTATCTCGAAATTTAGCTACTTTTTACTTCTTTTTTTTCGATCTGTGTTGAAATGTAGATTTAACTACGCAATAAACAACATGCCACTAATAGATGTTGAGAAATTTTATGGATTCCATAAAACTTGCATTCTTTAGTCACTGATCACTCAAGTTGTTTGTGGCGAAGCTTTTAATTATCGTTATTGTTTTTTACCTAAATTTTATAATTTTATTACTGTGGAAATTACAATTTTTCTTTTTTAAATCTTACATTAGTTTACAGATAGCTTCCCTTAGGCGCTTTAACGTTCAATGGTACCTACCTACAATCTACATAGAAAAATAATTAAGAATTTCATTTATCAAACAACATTTTTTTAAACATTTTCTTTTAATTTATGAAAATTAAGATTTATGTCTATCAATCAAACCACAAAAAAAAATGAAATATCATCAGAAGAAGAAAAAATACCAGCACATCGCTAAAACCTGTATAAGTCTAAACTCTAAAGTCCAAATGAATACATTATTTACAAGTGTTCATTAAAATTAGAAGATCTTTATATCAATTTTAACTCGCTTGGGGATTAGCATAAATTCATCACATTCGTGATCAAATTTCTCTGATTACTCCGATACCATGTATATTAGCTAGTAAATCTGACACATTTCTCATCTAAAATAATCTTTCTATATGTTTATCTTTTTTGATTTCTAATTTTTCATTTTAATCATCTTTTTCATTTCTATAGCCTCATACTTTGTTCTTATAAACTTTTTCTGCGTTTCTTAAAAGTATCTATTATTCAAGAAAAAATATTGAACTATTGATCTTTTAATTTATTTAAAAATATTTATTTGAACACAATTTTTTATAGATAGGTATAAAAAAAAATATTAATGGTCTAAATCGTTCATTTCGTTAAGCTACTTTTTAATTATAAGCTAACTAATTTTAAATCCAATATTTAATAAATTTTAGTAGTTTAGAAAGTTATTGAACCTAAAATCAATAGGTATTATGAATAATAAAAAGTTATACATTCGATATTAATTGCCGTCAGATATAAATACAAAACACTGTAGACTTCAAGCTGTTCGATTCATATACATATGCATTTCTACTTTTATACGATATGTACGATAAGTTATCTTTTTCACAACTGACCAACTAAAGTTTAAAATTTTAAGAGCAGTTAAGGTGTACAATGTATAAACTCATTTTGCTCAACTATTTACGGTATAATTTGGAAAACTGACAAGATTTGATACGAATTGCTCATCATTGGCTACACGAGTTTTTTTTTTTGTGATACTTGAAGATTCTCTATAACTTTCATTGATACAAAGGAAATCAGCTAATCGGATTATTTGTAGGCTACCTAACTGGTTTTGAATGAAAAGATGCAAAAGCAAGTTTTCGTCTTCCTTTCGATTCATAACAACTTGTTTTTCCAAATGTTATTTGCTTAAAATTATATTCAGTATCCTGATTTCCTGATCTGCATGAAAGTCTTAAAATGTCTAGTTGTCAGTTGTTTTACCATTTTTAGAAATAGAAGTTTGTCTTTTTAAAAACGCCAAAATTATTAAATTAAGTCTAAAATATATATTTACAATTTAGATATATAATAGATATATTGATGAGCTACCCCTAATGTATGACGAATAGCATTTAATGTAGAACAAAATAATAAATACAGAACAAAGAAAAAAAAATTATAATTTAAATATGCTTTTCTTTATAAAGGAACTTTTGAGAGAAAACACTTCAGTTACATACGATTATATTATTAACACGTCTGCTATATTTTTGTTAGTTCATTTTAGATTTATAATATTTTTATTAATATATAGTGGCGGATTTACCAGTAGGCTAAATAAGCTGAAGTCTAGGGTGGTAGATTTTAAGGGCAGTAAATTTAGGGCCAAAATATCAAATCATAAAAAACAAATGTGAAGAAAACGTGCAAATACGCCCAGCTATATTACGAATACCAAAAAAAAATGCAAGAGGTGCACTTGTACTTTCTTGAAATGAAACAAAATAACCGAAAACAATTTTAAAAATGTTTTTTTTTTTTATTAAAATGATTGTTTGACTATAGAGTTTTAAATTGATTGGGTTATTCCAATGTTCAGCAACTTATCAAATAACTCGAATTTTCATTAACAAATGTTGTTTTTTATTCCCTCCCTATATTGTATGTACCTACTTATAATTAGATTTGTCCCAAATTAAATCGTATATTAATAATAAAATAAATTAATAATAAATTAATCGTATATTTCAAATGAATAACGTATATTGTATACGGTAGAAGTCGCGCATAATATAAAATGGCAACTTGTTATGTTATATGTCTGACTTTTTTGTATTGCGTATGATTTGTACCATTCACTGTACGTCTATTTTCTTCTGGAATAAACCGATTTAAAAAAGATTCTTAATTTTGCCACATAGTATTTTTTTTAAATAATAGTTCTTAAAGTTAGCACCTACAGGTGGAAAATTTTCCATTAATATTTACCCCAACGCAACCATAATGTGGAAAACTCAAATGTTTAATTAAAAATATTAATTTAAATTTAAATTATCAAAATATCATAGTTTTTTTTTTTTACTTCAAATACAACCTTTTTCATTTAAAAGAGACTATTTTAAAATTGTCTTTAGATATTGGATAAAATGTTTTTTTTTTAATGAAAAAGGTTGTTTGGGAATAAAAAGGATTATTTTTTAAATGCAAAAAGTTTCTTTTGAAATGTAAAAGAGTGTATTTGAAATTAAAAAAAAAACTGTAACACATTTTTAATGTTAAAATGACAACTAAATAATTGGTAAAATGTTTAAATGAAAACTTGTCCGGTTGTAAGTATTTTAATTTGGCTTACTTTTTTACATATGGAGAATATCTTTGATTCCTCCATGGTTCTTTTATTCTCACTTGGAGCAAATTTGTACTAAGCTCTTGTATATAAATAACAAGATAATGTTTTTTTCGTTTTTTTAGTTTTCAATAATAAACTTCTACAATAAACTAATGATGGGTTGTAAAAGCTTCCCTTATTATTAATTTATTAATTATTATTATTAGTTTATTAGTATTACAATTTTGAGTTAATACCTTTTTAAATTGAATAAGTCACCTATTGGCGCAGTGGCTAGAACAGTAGTTCTCTCCACTTCATGCGTCAAGTGGCACGGGTTCGATTCCCGTTGAATCCTAGACTTAAGATCCTAGACCTTAGATTTAAATTGACCAACAGAAATTTTCTGTGTTTAGATAGACGTGATATGACCTTAGCTGTTAAAGCGACTTAAAAAAAATTGAATATATAAATTGAAAATTTTTATTTTGATTCTAAAAATATGGCAAAGTTTTAAGTGTTTTTTTTTAATCTTTCAATATTTTAACGAATATAAGATTTAGTGAAAGATATTATAAGTGCATTGAAAGTTTTCTATTTTTTTTTTAATTTCTATTTTTAATTAATTCGACAAATCAATCGAGACCATTGTTTGATACTTTTCAATTTCTTATAATACAAAGAGAATAATGTTATACTCTGTAGTACTGAAAGGAAAAGTAATTGAAACATATTAAATGATGATAATGCAGATGCTAAGATGATTTTTCAAAATAAAAAAAATACCTTTTTACATTACTTTTCAAAAAATTCTTTTAAAAACGTAACTAAAGTTGTAGTTATTGAAAATATTTTACTTCTATTTTTAAATCACTTTTAATAAACATTAAACTGAAAATATGATATTCAATCAATCTTAGAAATAATTTGTTTATGGATGTATGAACATTATATCATTAAGTATATACTTGATAGTCGATACCTAAATTATATGATACCGTATGTATTTCTGTTTGATAGTTTATTGTAAAAAAATCGTAGGATCAAACACATAGAATCTATGCAATTTAAAAAATGCAGATAATTATTAGATACAATTATACTTCCTTCATTTGAATTTGTTCAATTTCATCTTAACAATTTCACAAGTTTCATGTAAAATTTCACTTTGTGTCTGCCAATACATTGAAACATTTTTTAGCTCCCGAAAAAATTATGAGTTCATGAAATGTGATAAAATTACGCAAGAGTGAATTTCAATAAACAGAAAAATATTTTAATAAAAATGTGTTTGTTATGTGAAACCAGTTAATGTATCCATTCATATTATATTTTTATACTTTCACTAACTTTCATTTTAAGGTTCTTATAGTAAGATAAGTTAATCACAATTCAGAAATAAAATTATTATTTCTTTATGTTTAATTTAAAGAGTTTAAAAAGCGAAATCATAATTCTATGAAATGCCTCTTCTTTATTAAAGACAAAAAATGTTAGATCAAAGATGATAGTTACGACTTACGATTATAATTTTTATTAGGTACAGGACCACTGGTGGATAGGGCAACTATCTAGTCAACCACGCCACTAAGTGACCTAGGCTTTAAATTAGTTTTTTCTTTTTGGTGTAGTATTTAAATGATTTTTCAAAACTATAAATTTTCCAAAACGTTTTTTAGATTTTTTTTAACCTTTTGTTTTTCCTATTTTCCTAGATTTTGTTTGACTAACCGTTTTATGTTTCTTTTTTACTAGGACATGAAGCGAGCCGTATAATGCATATGAACAATTTTACATTTACGTTCCCATCATCACCATTATTAACTCAATTTAACGAAATCAACCATCAAATAATGTGTAATCCAAAAATGGGAAACCACCATCAATGCCGAGGACAATCTCTAGCGAATCACATATGTGAATGTCTTTACATGGAACATATACCTATTGGAGAAACAGTAGAAATAATTTTATTAAATCAAGGTATTTGCTTTAATATTATTTTTTTTAAAATGCTAAAATTATTATAATTTTAGATGAAGATATAGATCACCACATGTTTCACATGCATGGGTACAGTTTTTGGGTTGTGGGAGCTCGCCAATTTCCAGGACCAATAAGTTTAGATGAAGTTAAAGAACTTGACCATACGGGAATGTTATTTAATAGAAATTTATTGAACCCAGTTCGAAAAGACACTATCACTGTTAGGAAATTTGGTGCTGTCGCATTAAGATTTAAAGCAGATAACCCAGGTAAAATCAAACTTATAAAGTGTTAAAATTCTTACTAATCTATACGTACTAATATTACATATTTTAGGCTACTGGATATTACGGGAAGAACATTCAGCGACTTGGTCTCGGGGCGCTGATGTTTTATTCCAAGTAGGTAACTATCAAGACTACTTGGCTCCACCAACGGATTATCCTAGATGTGGAAACTTCATCGGTCCGGAATTTTTCCTTATGTAATTATTTTTATTTCAGATTTTCTTGATTTTTTTCTTTTCTTATTGTAATGTAAAATATCTGTGCAATTTTATTTTTTGTAAATAGATTCCGTTGTTTTGCATAATAAGTTTATAATTAATTAAATATGTTATTTAATTGTACGTGTTCTCTTTCTATTTCAACTTTTAAATTACATAATTAAGTAATCAAGAGTTTTTAGTATTTGAAACTATACGATTATTTATGTTTAGTTGATTAATAGCAAACAGTAACTTAGTTTACCACTAAATCCAGTATAAAACGTGTATATTAAGTCACACGTATCAAGCGTGATAAACCAAATCTTACCTTGTACGAATATAAGTATTAGTACGTATGTCTAAATTTTAGAACAATTTTGCAGAATATTTTCTAATTTTTTTGTAAATTGAAGGCTATTTGGATGGTAAATCACAATGATGACAAACGAAAATTCACTAGGATGTTCCTCAGTTAATCCTAAATCTACTGTTGAAGTTATGAAATGATTGACAACACCGTTTAAAAGTTATAACAGTTTTAAAACCTTGTAGTTACTTTAGCATATGTTTACTGAATAAATTGATTAGTCCATGATTTTTAAACCAATGTTAAAAGGATGCCACATATTTCAAATTTTCAAACTATATACTCGTAATATCTGAACTTCGTAAAACAATTTACAAAATTTCACATAACTTTTTCTAAGCCTAGAAGTTTTTAGTCCTTAATTTTTTAATCGAACGTTGACAGTAAAATAATCTGTTCAGGCTTTGCCTCGACCATATTTTTACTATATAAGCCACTAAGGAAAGTTCGTCAAACATCGAATTGTACTACATTTTTTACACTTTAAGTGGGTTTTTGCATGCAAGCCTAACTTTAAATTCTCTTAATTCCGATTATTTGTACAGAATTAAGCTCAAAATTAATCAATAATTTTGTTGTTATTTTATGTATGTCCTTTTGTCCATTAGCAATATGTCATTTTGTCCGAAGCATATGGACAAAATAAATTATGCTTGATCTCAGTTAAATATTTTTTGTTTTCTTTTCTGTAGATTTTATATTAAAAATGATTATTAGTTTCGATAATTAATGAACCAAAGATGATTGATTTAAGCTATGGATGCGCTGTTAACTACCAATAAACAGTTATGATACAAAAATAAAACTATATGTCATTTTGTACATTGTTCTACCTATGTTACTTCGAATCTAATTCTTGAACTTTGAAT
This sequence comes from Sisyra nigra, assembly GCA_958496155.1. Classification (NCBI taxonomy): domain Eukaryota; kingdom Metazoa; phylum Arthropoda; class Insecta; order Neuroptera; family Sisyridae; genus Sisyra; species Sisyra nigra. The sequence continues at coordinate 22,351,672 of OY292314.1, forward strand.
TTAGAAAATGTCTTCACAAACTACAGATAATTATTAAATAATCAATAAAACTTAGTTATTTCTCTAAATTAATTTTGGAAAAATTTAAAATGTATTATTAAAATAATTAAACTCATGAAATAGTAAAACGGCACTATAATAATTATCTAACGATGGCATTTAAAAATGAATAACGTATCTTTTCGTCAGACGTGAAAACCGAAGCAATGAAACAAATGAACATTGTTGAAACACCACCTCCTAGCGCCGAATTACAAAATATTTAAAATCCAATATGTTGTGTTAATCAACTCATTAAATAGATATGAAAATCGAAGGGAAAAATTGTAAATATTAAAACACTAACTGATCCCGCCCACTTCGCTGAGCGTATACGAAATTAAACGGATTGAATAATAGAAACCTTCATCACAAAATAAGAAATTCAGAGATTTTAACAGAAAAAGACAGATAGATATTTCTAGATGTTGATTCATAGAAAGTTCATGAAAATCCATCAAACTACTTTTCCAGGGAGAGATAATATAATCTATTTTATATAGGTTCTATACGTGTTTATGAATATTATAAAATAGCTATACTTGACATGTTCCTAAAGTAACAATACAATTTTAAAATGTTGAATGTATTATATATTTAACTAAGTTTTTTGCCAAGTTCAAATTTTCAATAGTTAAAAAAGGTGAGTAGTTGTTGACTTTTTAAGTATAATTTAACACGCCTATTTCTAAATATTATAGGACACGTATTTGAAAATTAACAATGAGGAAATTTCAGTGTTTCAAAAATTTTCATTATTAATTTATCGGATGTTTAATTAAAAATCATATTTTCTAGTAAAACTTGTCATTTTTATTTAAAACTCATTGGAGAAAATGTGTTAAAACGCTATTTTACTAAGTTTAAAGAAACCTTTTTTAACACGCTTTTATTAACTTGACCTGTATGTATGAATGTAAAGGAATCTTTCAACGTAATTTTTCCCTACTTCTTGAAGTTTGATTTACTTGAAAATTTGCACAAGGGTCAAGGGCTGATGACAATGCAATAATTTAATAATCGTGTTCCTGTGTCCTGACTAGGATCATCAGGATAAATAAAAAAAGAAAATATCTATATTCGTTTGCAGATTAAATGTACGTACAAACCACAAAATGATGGTAAAAGTCATTCTTTTTTTCGTTCAAAATATGACCACTAAGTTTTTATATTTTGTGTTACTTGAAAAAAAAAATTGGATTGAATTTATTTATTTCATCAACGTCAAGACCTAATAAATAGAAAAAATCTAACAATCAAAATTTTAAATTTTCAAACAATGACCACTTCCGTTGTTTAATTATTTAAAATTTTGTCTGTGTCGTATTTGTGTAATTAGGCTACACTTAACTTGCAGCTATTGACAATGTGTAGCTCAGAATAACTATTAATTAATTATTAAACTAAAAAAAAATAGATCTTTTGTCGAACAAAAGATTTAAGTACCTACTAAAATCGAGGCTTTTGATATCGTTTTAAGACTAAAAACTAAAAAAATAAATTATAGTTTAAAAACCTAAAACAACACCCTTTCAAATGAAGCTGTACTAAAAAGTAGAAAATAATTTTTATGTGTGAGTTTGTGTATCAGCAATGGAATTTGCAACAATCAAGTGTGACTATTTAATTTGGAAAAAGATTTAATTAACAATTTAGTTATTAATTAAATAATTTATTTATAGTAAAAAAGCGTGGGGTGCAATTAAATATATTTTTATAATGATTCTATGTATATAAATAGGAACAAAATGAAAAAAAAATGAAGCGCAAGGGAAAAAATGGGAATCCTTACTGGAATCTCCTATCCCACGACTTCCCCCCCGCCAGATGTCAGTTTCAGTTTTCCGAACTACTTTATTAGTATACGTTTATTAATCGCACTTCCGTTCCATCAACTTAGTTGTCTTTTTTATTTTATTTTGAGGGTTGTATTTATTCCATTTATTCCAACCGAATTTAATAATTTTTGGTCAAGCTTGTTATTTCGCATGCGCCAAGAATCTCGCTAGAATAAATCAAAAATGAACTATACAATTTTTCGAGTTTTCGTATAGCTTTCGAGATATCGAATTTTAAAATTTGCATTGGCAACGTCAAATTTGGTTTTAAAAACAACGCGATGGTTACACCTAAATTGCTTTTTTCTCTTGAAAAATAAGCTGGGATGGATTTATTTTGAGGACTCTGCCCCCAAACTTTCGCCGGGGGCTGCACCACCGGTCTCTATTTTCAAATATTAATTTAAGAAACACCTCAGGCGACACAAAAAATAATTTAGAATCAAGCTTAATTTGTACATACAAACCATCAACTAAGAATGCCTTCATTAATAGAAACAATCGCCGTCTTTATAGTGAAAAATCTTAGAGATTTACATCGCTAGGTTATTGTTAATGGCTATTAAATATTTCGAAAATGTTTACAAATGTATAATAGCATAAAGCCATATTATCATAAACGTCAGATGATGACATGAAGCGAAAATTTCCAATGGAACTGTTTATGGTATGTAATAAGTCATAATCTACGCAAACCATTGCGCAATGATAACGCTACTCATAACGCAACTACTACGCAGACACAGAGTGCTTACATCAAATTTTTATTTTTTAATTCTTTTTAAGGATTATTTTCGAAATAAAATTTATCCTATGTTCATCCTTGGATTTCAAAGTATTTTTTTATCCCAAATTTTATTTAAATCTATTCAGCAGGTTAAACGTGATACTCGGACTAAAGGACAGACAGACACAGTAAAATATATATATAAAACATAAGACTGTTTTGTATTTTTCAACCTAAATTTAAGATAATTTAAATACCTAAATTGAAATATAAAATTATTATAAAGGATGCAGATAAATGTCTTAGCGAATTAAACCTTTAAAAATGATTTGCGGTCCCGTGAGGGACCTGGATAGAGAACAGAAAATTTAAGCTTTCTTTTCCGTCTTCTTTGGCAATAAGACGGCTTGGATGTTGGGTAGAACACCACCTTGGGCAATGGTGACACCAGAGAGAAGTTTGTTCAATTCTTCGTCATTACGGATGGCAAGTTGCAAGTGACGAGGAATGATACGAGTCTTCTTATTGTCACGAGCAGCGTTTCCAGCCAACTCGAGGACTTCAGCGGCCAAGTATTCCATAACTGCAGCTAAGTATACTGGAGCACCAGCTCCGACACGTTCTGCATAATTTCCCTTCCGCAACAAACGATGGATACGACCAACGGGGAATTGAAGTCCAGCCCGATTGGAACGGGACTTGGCCTTTGACTTTACTTTTCCTCCTTTACCGCGTCCAGACATTTTATATCAAAATTAATATGTTACAAGCTTCTACGAAAATTGTAGCACGAATAAAAATTTTTACGCCCTAAAAATAAATATATAGTTTCAGTTGTCTCTACAGTAACATGCTCAACGACCAATCACAAGCGTTTACTATGAGCCAGATCGCTCTGCGCAGCTGCTGAGTGAGTTTGGGTTCGGGGCGCCTGCTCTATTACATTGCATTTGTAATAGCGTTATCTTTTTCTAGTGAATTAGCCAATCACGTAACGTTTTACTTAATAAATTGTTACACCAACGCTCATTAGGAGATAAAACCAAATTTTTACTATTGGACAGTATCATTGATCTCTTGTACCGTTATCAAGGATTTTCCAACAATGCCACCCAAAACAAGTGGAAAAGCTGCGAAAAAGGCTGGAAAAGCCCAGAAAAACATTTCCAAGACCGACAAGAAGAAGAAGCGTAAGCGCAAGGAGAGCTACGCTATCTACATCTACAAAGTCTTGAAACAAGTCCATCCCGATACTGGTGTCTCCAGCAAAGCTATGTCAATCATGAATAGTTTTGTTAATGATATTTTCGAGCGTATCGCTGCTGAATCGTCTCGTTTGGCTCACTACAACAAGAGGTCAACCATCACCAGTCGGGAAATTCAAACTGCCGTTCGTCTATTGTTGCCTGGTGAATTGGCCAAGCACGCTGTTAGTGAAGGTACCAAAGCCGTCACAAAGTACACCAGCTCCAAGTAAATTTAATATTTCCCGCATCATCTAGGTCCTGCAAAGGACCGCAAACTTTTCAATAAAGAGTTAAAACTAAGACAACAATTCACATGCTCACAATCATTTATAGGTTTTAAATATGTAATTAACTTAAAAGAATTAGACAAGAAATGAAATGCCTTCAGACATTTAAACCGGGTAGAGTAACTAATAGAAAGAATAGTAAACGGTCGTTGCTCTTTAATGCATAAAATTAAGCGGCTAATATTTTTCATTTCTGCTTTTTTTTTAAATATCGGGCCTGCCATACCTCACTCCCGACTGAGTAAGACTAATTAAGACCATTTCCAGTCTCCACCTGAAATACATCTCGAAAATGTTTATGTCCGCACATGAAATCAATCTCCAAGTTCGATGTTGGAAGTGATGAATTAACGGCCGAATTCCAACGACCTTCCGCCGCACATTCAACTTCTCAAAAAGAATAACAAAATCCTCAAGAAGTGGCAAACAACCCGTGACCCACAACACCGCCGATCACTAAACTCCATCCAAAGGGACATCAAAACGACCTGCCTGGCTGTCAGCAAGACCAACATTGAAAACTTCATTTCAGAAACTGAACAACATCCTACATTAAGTATTTACAAAATAAATAGAAATATGCAATAGGAAAAAAAATTATATACAAAATAAAATAACGGTACAAAAACAGAATAACTTTAAATTAACACTGAAAAATTTGAAATACTTATTAATTAATTTAATAGTACTTTAAGATCTACATTCTTAGTTAAAAGTTTTTGACTAACATTGGGCAAATGGTTCCTTGTTCAACAGAATTTGTCAAATGAATTTTGGTGTGTTCATGATTTCTCGCTCGAGTGAGAGCAACATATAATTGTCCATGTGCAAATACTGGTTCAGGGAGAAAAATACCGACTTTCTCAAAAAATTGTCCCTGCGCTTTGTTAATAGTCAAAGTAAATGATAAAATGACGGGAAAATGTAATCGTCTCAAAACAAACGGTAGATTCAAATCACTGGGCTCCAAGTTAAGCTTTGGAATAAAAACCCTTTCTACTTCCAGTGATAATTTCCGCGTCAATAAAATTTTCTTGTAAGCCTCGCACCACAAGTCGTGTACTCGTACCATTCATTAATCCATTTCTGGAATTAAGATTTTGAAGCAACATAATAAATGCTCCAACTTTAATTTTTTAAAATATGTGGAGGCATTCCTGATGGGCAAAGTTCATTGAGAAATTCTGTTGGAAAATCTATTATAACATTTATATAATCAGTCACAATAGAAAAAAAAAAATATTTTTAATCGGTAGATTGTAAGTTCAAGCATGATTGTATACTCATAGGATAAAAATAAAAAAGACACATGTAAAAAAATAAAATAGTTGGTTTTAATATAAAATAGGTACAAAAATACTGATGTCTGGATTTTTAATTTTGCTTCTTATATTTTTATGCGAAGGTGATTGATGTTAATAAAAATTCTTTTCCCTATAAAATTCCATACAATCTTATAGAAAAATATTCTTTTTGCAAAAATCATAAAAATACACCCGTTCCTACATCACAAAAAAGTTGAGACACCAATGCAGTTTAGAATACGTAGAGGACTGTGACTTGTGAGGTATTTTGACACAACATTTGAATTTTGTATTATGTTAATGAGCTCTTCACTCAGGTAATACTTCAAACGATCTTTATTAATTTTATCTGCCAAATATTCATTATTTTTATTCGGTGAGCTATCTAGTTTCTCCTTTTTTCATAAAGTCCTTAGGAAACCTAAAAAATGATAGGTCATTCCTTCCGAGAATGTTAGCATATTAAGTGCATAATATACCAACAGCACATCGTATCCCTTGTTTTCTATTTGGCATCATTAATGGCTAAAATAATTGATTAAATTAGATTAAAATTATATTATTCCTTGATTAAAAATCAAGAAATTCAATTTGTTAAACAAAATATTGGTACAATTTACTGTTTTGCAAATAACCCAACCTATTTAAAACAAAATATATTTAATAAAAACGATAGAAAGTTAGACTACTTACTATAGTAGAAAATCATAATTCACTTTGCGTTGTGACAATTTGCGTCGTGTTTTTTTGGAATATAACCACGACACAAAGTGAGGTATTGGTGTATGTATATTACAAAAGTTTCATTTTGGACTTTAACTGTGCAAAATGAAACGAAATGAAATTAATTAAGAACTATAAAAACATGATAATAAAAACCAACAATAGCTAACGGCTCAGAGAAAATCAAAGTGAGGACACCTTACCCGCCGTTCCCCTTGAATGCAATTGACTAACGATCCCGAATAAAATCGCATACGAATAGTCGAGATTCGCTGTGTATTAGAAAATAAAATAACTAAAATAACATAAGTTTATTTTTCGGATAAAATCGCATACGATTTAAAAACTTATCGAGATATTTTTGAGAATAAAATTGCAAATTCTCGATATAATTCCTTAACGGTTTTTAGTATAGGACAAATAACACTGTAAATAAGTTTAAAACTGATAATTATATTGTTTGATGATAATCTTTAAAAAAAAAAATAATTAAAGAACATTTAATTTTAGTAGTGGTTTCCAATGTTCAGTGTTAACTGTTAATAAAAAGTGTTGAATTTTAAAATTTAAACCCTTTGTATAAAATAGTATTATTTGTATAATATATAATAGCCCAGTCAAAATCAACAATAAATTCGCAAAACATAATGGATCTCTAATTTTTTAATACGTTGTTTGGACTTTGGCGCCATTAGGGTTATGAATTTCTCAAGTTTAAAACTCTAAAAAAATTTTTATAGTGGAAAACCGTGACTCTTTTTGAACTTGTTTCAGATTTTACTTGGTATTTCCTAATCTATGCATTTTTATTCGAAAGCTATTCTGTACGTTTTTTAAGAGCATTAAAAATACTTTAAATCAATTAAGTTTGAGACACAACTGCTCTGTATGATCATCGTCACTGTTACGTTTTCTGCATGGTTCTTCCATTGTATGACCACAGTTGAAGTATTAATTGCACATATAATATTGTGTAACATCCCGAGCCTCATGGACATCGGAACGCCGGCCTTGGACTTCATCCCGGTGAAATCCAAAGCCAAGAACAAGCGTAAACGGCTACGCGTCCCAACAACCCCCATCTCCACCCCCAACTCGGAAAGTGATGACTTTCTCACCACTTCATCCTCCTCTTCGGAAGAAGAACCCGAAGATCAACCCAAGGAGAAAAATCCACCCCCAATTCGCATCCTTCGTAAGGAGATGTGGCCCAAAATTCTTGCCGGCATCAGGAAGGACGACATTCCCATCCGTTTTGCCAAAAACACCACTGACGCTGTCCTCGTCTACCCTGAAACCGTCAAAGGATTCAGGTCCATCACGTCCACCCTCGGTAAACACAATATCGAATACACTACCAACCAACTGTCCCAGGACAGAGACCTCATCGTCGTCATCCGCGGCGTCAACGAAGCACTCCAGGATGAACCCCTCCTCGAGGAACTAAAGAGGAAAAATCCTGCCGTCAAATCCATCCATCGGATGAAAAGAGGCGACAAAATTTGGCCCCTCCTCGCGGTCCACCTGGACCAAACATCCTCCTCAGCCAAAGCCATCTTCGACCTCAAAACCCTTGCCGGCCTCACCGTCAAAGTCGAAGCCAAGAGGAAGTCGTCACAGATACCTCAGTGTCTGCGATGCCTCAAATTCGCCCACACAGCAAACTACTGCCACGCCCCCTGGGCCTGCTCCTTTTGTGCCCGCAACCACGCCACCGCCTCTTGCACCACCAAAAACAACAAGGACGCAACTCCCACGTGCTTCCATTGTCGTGGCCCATATCGAGCCACCTATCGTGGGTGCCCCAAAGCACCCATCAAGCCGGCCTCAAAACCCACCCCCACTGCTCCACCTACAAAGGCTCCACCTCCACCAAAAACCACAAGGAAGGTACCACCCCCACCAAACACCACAAGGAAGTCACCACCTCCACCAAGCGCCACCAGGACATATGCAAGTGTTGCATCCACCTCCTCGGCCTCAATCAGCAAACCCGAAATTGTCCCACACCTGGGGCAGCTTTTTCAGCTCTTGTCCACTCTCACCGATACGCTCAAAAACCTCATCCAATAGGGAGTCGATTAGCATACTTAATTGGAATGCTAATGGACTCTCCCCCCACAGACGCCTAGAATTGATCCAACTTCTCGACACCAGGGCTATTGACATAGCCTGCATGACCGAAACCCGCCTTAAGCCGCATAAAAACCTCTTCTTACCCAACTTCACCGTCTACAGGAAGGATCGCCCTGATTCGAACGGTGGTGGAGTGGCGTTGTGCATCCGCAACACACTCCAGCACAAAGGTCTCGAAGCAGGTCCCCAATCATACGAAGCCATCGGAGCTGAAATAAATCTCCACACAGGTCATCTGAGAATATTCACTTTCTATTCACCTCCCAGTCACAACGATCTCTCCAAACTACCCGAACTCTTCGACCTCTCAATCCCAACCATCGTCGCTGGTGACTTCAACGCTAAACACACCGCTTGGGGCTGCCATAAAAACACCAAGAAGGGAAACCAACTTTTGACAATCGCTCTACAGCACAACATTGTAATTGACGCCCCAACCGAACCAACTTACATTCCAATAACACCGCGTTACAAACCTAGCATCTTGGACTTTTTCCTGACCAAGAACATCACACTCGTCAAGGACCCGTGGACGCTGCCCGAACTCAGCTCAGACCACTCTCCAGTGTACCTGGACATCGTCGGCCACTCCACACCCTCTACTCAGACTGAGTCCAAATTAGACTATCTCCACCTGAAATACATTCTCGAAACCTCAAATGTGCCCACATAAAATCAATCTCCGACATCGATATTGCAGTCAATGAATTGACGGCCGAAATTCAAAACTCCATTGCTTTAGCCACCACAACAAAACTCATTTCTCCTAGATCCAACGACCTACCGCCTCACATCCAACTTCTTATCAAAAGGAAAAACAAAATGCGCAAGAAGTGGCAAACAACCCGGGACCCACAACACCGCCGATCATTAAACTCCATCCAAAGGAACATTAAGACGGCCCTTCTGGCTGTCAGCATGACTAACTTTGAAAATTTCATTTCAGAAGCTGAACAACATCCCAAAAGCTGCTGGAAAGTCATCAGAGCTCTTCGCAATAGGAAACCCCACCTGCCTGCCCTCATCAAGGACAACGTCAGGTACTCTCTGGATGACGATAAAGCCAGTATCTTCGCAAACTCTCTCCAACATCAGTGTTCGCCTTTTCCAAGCGTGAACAAACACATCCACTTCCACGACACCGTGTCCAACACTGTCAACAACTTCTCCGTCACCAACAACGACTTCCACCCGACCACTCCCAAGGAAATCGCGGGAGTGATCAGGACTCTCAAAAATAGGAAGGCACCCGGAGACGACAGGATCGGCAACGGAGTCCTCAAAATTCTACCCAGAAAGCACATAGTGGCTATTTGCAACATCGTCAACGCGATGTTACGTCTTCACTATTTCCCCACCAGATGGAAAACAGCCACCGTCATTTTTCTCCCAAAACCTGGGAAACCACTCAGCGATCCCGCTAATCACCGCCCCATCAGCCTTCTCTGCACTCTAAGCAAAATAGCTGAAAGTGTCATTCTCACTCGTCTTGACAGGTTCGTCGTCGATAACAACATCATACCAGACTTTCAACATGGCTTCCGCCCGAGACACGGCACGGCACACCAGCTTCTGCGGGTCTCGGAATACTTGGCGGACAACCTCAACAAAAGTAGACACACCTCCATGCTGCTACTTGATTGCAAACAAGCATTCGACCGGGTCTGGCATGATGGACTTATCTTCAAACTCATCAGACTCAACTTTCCACAATACCTCATCGGCATAGTCAAGTCATACCTCACCGATAGAAGTATCGTCACCAGGGTGGGCAAATCACTTTCCGATTCTCATCCAATCCGTTCGGGGGTTCCACAGGGCTCCAAACTTTCACCTTCTCTCTTCAACATATATTGTCATGACATTCCCTCTGATGACAATATCCTCACAGTTCAATACGCGGACGACATTGGATTTCTGCAAACCTCTAGGGTCATCTCCTCTACCAGGCCCAACAAGTTCATTCCTTTGGTACTGGACTGGTACTGGAAATGGAGATTCGACATCAATTCCACCAAATCAGAAGCCGTTTTCTTCTCTCGCCGAATGCGCAAACCACCCAAGCTCATCGTGAATGGTCACCCCATCAACTGGAGCAACTCTGCCAAATACCTCGGAGTCATCTTCGACAAACGCCTCACCTGGACTAAACAAATAACCGCCACCCGCAACAAGACTATTGGAGCCTTCGTCAGTTTGAAGCCCTTCTTCAACAACCCAAAGGTGTCCCCGTCCACCAAGAAGCGAGCCTTCAATGCCATCATCAGGAGCATCTGCACCTATGCCATCCCAATTTGGGGCTCCGCCGCCCCCCACAGGATCCGAAAGCTGAACGGCACATACATGCGGCTACTGCGCTCCGCCCTCAACTTTCCTTGGTTTGTTCGCAACGAACAAATCCTCCGGGAAACCAAACTCCCCTCTATTCCCGAGGCGGCCCGAATCTACGCAGCAAATTTGCGGCGGTCCGTTTCTGGCCACCAAAATCCTACCATCAGCACTCTTGCATCCTTCAGGTGCAAGAAAACCGACCGTTTCAGAAGGCCCAGCCTTCTGGTCTCCTAAGGTACCTCAAATCTCCTAGCTTCGCCACTGGCGTCCGTGTCCTGCATCTTCTGCTCGACCTCTCTCATCACTTGGTTTAGAACCCAAACGGTTGGTAACCTGTAAGGTGGGGGTTTTAGTCGGTAGGCGCTATACGCGAATCCGACACTACCCTTTTTCCTGGGTGTCTTTGGAAGATTTCCCCCACCTTACTTCTGTCAAAAAAAAAAAAAAAAATAATATTGTGTATAATACTAATATAATATTGTATTAAAAAAAATTATCTTATAGCCTAATTCATTTTTTAAGGTTTTATTAATAAGAAAAAACAAAAATTTAATGTCACCTTTTTTTAAAAACAAGAAATAAGTTTTAATATCAAAATATTTATAAATCACCAAAATATTTGAGGAGCAATTACAATACAATAAAAATCAAAATTAAATAAGTAATTAAAAAACTTATATGATTTAGTCAGACAAAAATTTAGGATTTTTTTTTATTTTTATTTTGACAGAAGTAAGGTAGGGGATCGGGGTGTCGGATTCGCGTATAGCGCCTACCGACTAAAACCCCCACCTTACAGGTTACCAACCGTTTGGGTTCTAAACCAAGTGATGAGAGAGGTCGAGCAGAAGATGCAGGACACGGACGCCAGTGGCGAAGCTAGAAGATTTGAGGTACCTTAGGAGACCAGAAGGCTGGGCCTTCTGAAACGGTCGGTTTTCTTGCACCTGAAGGATGCAAGAGTGCTGATGGTAGGATTTTGGTGGCCAGAAACGGACCGCCGCAGATTTGCTGCGTAGATTCGGGCCGCCTCGGGAATAGAGGAGAGTTTGGTTTCCCGGAGGATTTGTTCGTTGCGAACAAACCAAGGAAAGTTGAGGGCGGAGCGCAGTAGCCGCATGTATGTGCCGTTCAGCTTTTGGATCCTGTGGGGGGCGGCGGAGCCCCAAATTGGGATGGCATAGGTGCAGATGCTCCTGATGATGGCATTGAAGGCTCGCTTCTTGGTGGACGGGGACACCTTTGGATTGTTGAAGAAGGGCTTCAAACTGACGAAGGCTCCAATAGTCTTGTCGCGAGTGGCGGTTATTTGTTTAGTCCAGGTGAGGTGTTTGTCAAAGATGACTCCGAGGTATTTGGCAGAGTTGCTCCAGTTGATGGGGTGACCATTCACGATGAGCTTGGGTGGTTTGCGCATTCGGCGAGAGAAAAAGACGGCTTCTGATTTGGTTGAATTGATGTCGAATCTCCATTTCCAGTACCAGTCCAGTACCAAAGGGATGAACTTGTTGAGCCTGGTAGAGGAGATGACCCTAGAGGTTTGCAGAAATCCAATGTCGTCCGCGTATTGAACTGTGAGGATATTGTCATCAGAGGGAATGTCATGACAATATATGTTGAAGAGAGAAGGTGAAAGTTTGGAGCCCTGTGGAACCCCCGAACGGATTGGATGAGAATCGGAAAGTGATTTGCCCACCCTGGTGACGATACTTCTATCGGTGAGGTATGACTTGACTATGCCGATGAGGTATTGTGGAAAGTTGAGTTTGATGAGTTTGAAGATAAGTCCATCATGCAGACCCGGTCGAATGCTTGTTTGCAATCAAGTAGCAGCATGGAGGTCAAAAATTTAGGATCAATTTTTTTGTTTGTTATTGAATTTATTACCAATATACAAAACATATTTAAGATCATGAAACTCAAGTGAATGTTTCAAGCTCAATAAAATAATCCTAAAATCATTAACGAAGATTTACAAAAAACTACAACAATTTAAAATCAATAAGTTTAAATACCACGATTGTATTGAAAACACAACTTGGCCGTTAAAATAGTCGAGTATAACATTCAACATTACTTAATTTCAGATTTTATCTAAAATTAATAACATGAAAGTTTACAAGTGTTGCAAGCTGCAATAATTTTTATAACATTAATAATATAATATGTACCTACATATCAAACTTATTATTACATTGTATTGGATTACTAAGTGCAATATGTATTAAATTCATAAATGAAGACACATAATCATCGAACATTTAATTTTAGTAGTGGTTTCCAATGTTCAGTGTTAACTGTTAATAAAAAGTGTTGATTTTTAAAATTTAAACCCTTTGTATAATAGCCCAGTCAAAATCTACAATAAATTCGCAAAACATGATGGATCTCTGATTTTTTAATACGTTGTTTGGAGCCATTAGGGTTATGAATTTCTCAAGTTTAAAACTCTAAAAAAAAATTTATAGAGGAAAACCGTGACATTTTTTGAACTTGTTTCAGATTTTACTCGGTATTTCCTAATCTATGCATTTTTATTCGAAAGCTATTCTGTACGTTTTTTAAGAGCATTAAAATTGTTACAAATTAAGCCCAATAGGAGATAATTTCTTAAATTGATGATATCGCGATAGTTCTTTTAGTGTTCGATGTATTAAGTTCATAAATGAAGACACATAATGGAAAAAATCTGAAACTAAAGTCGAAAGTGAACGATGCTGGACAAAAATAAAATTAATCATTAGAATCCTTTGTTTGCGAATAGGAGAATATCAATTCGAAATAATTATGTTCAATATAAGTATATGTGAATTTGCCGTCTGAAACTTGAAAGTAGGGCATTGCAAGTTCTCACACGAACACATTTTGAAGAAGGAAGAACCCCCAATGTGTGAGACATGTAGTGTTCGAAAAACAGTCAAACATAGCCTGGTCCAATGTACCCTATACAATAATCACCGAAGAGCAACCTATGGACAGGGACCGATGACCTTAAGAGAAATGCTGGCAGATGATGAAGACCGAATAAAACAGCTAATATTGTTCCCGAAACAAGAGGGTTTGTGGGAACAGGGGTAAAAAACAGTTTAAAATAAAAGTGACCTAATGTGTAAGTCAACTAAGACCGCAATTTAACAAAGACAACAGACGCAAATAACCGTGAAGTGAGCGTCTTTAAATAAAAAAAGGTAGATGTGAAGATATGAAATTATTTAATACAGGTCCCTGGTGATTTAAGTGAAACAAATTATAACGACAATTGTAGTCTTAATGTATTATCTCTTTAACGAATTATTTGCGATCCCCGAAGGGATCTATAGAATTAGAGGGTGTGCGAGATGATTAACCTCCGAAACCGTACAAAGTACGACCTTGGCGTTTCAATGCATAGACAACGTCCATAGCTGTGACAGTTTTTCGCTTGGCGTGCTCAGTGTATGTTACGGCATCTCGGATAACGTTTTCCAAGAAAACTTTGAGTACACCACGAGTTTCTTCGTAGATCAACCCAGAAATACGTTTTACTCCTCCACGACGAGCCAAACGACGGATGGCGGGTTTAGTGATACCTTGGATGTTATCACGAAGAACTTTGCGATGACGTTTCGCACCCCCTTTTCCTAGACCTTTGCCTCCTTTACCACGTCCAGTCATTGTTTAAGATTGATCAAAAGTTGAAGTAACTTTGAAGAACAGAAACTGATGAAGTTTTCGGTCAAAACCAGCGTATTTATGCGAAATATAAGCTCCGCCCAAAATAAAAGGGCGCCAACCAATAGTAGTGAAGCATACCCCAACATCACTTTTTGAAAAACGGAAGCGTATAAATATGGGTAATTTGAAAAAGTACCTGCATATTTTAATTTTGACCCGTAAGTTAAAGTTGAAACTTTTCTCGCAACAATGGCTCGTACCAAGCAAACAGCGCGTAAATCAACTGGAGGAAAGGCTCCTCGCAAACAGTTGGCCACCAAAGCCGCACGAAAGAGTGCTCCTGCTACTGGCGGTGTGAAAAAACCTCATCGTTATCGTCCAGGAACAGTAGCTCTTCGGGAAATTCGTCGGTACCAGAAAAGTACTGAATTATTGATCCGTAAATTGCCATTCCAACGTCTCGTTCGTGAGATTGCTCAAGATTTCAAGACCGATCTTCGTTTCCAAAGCTCTGCGGTTATGGCTCTTCAAGAAGCCAGTGAAGCCTACTTAGTTGGTCTCTTTGAAGATACCAACTTGTGCGCTATCCACGCCAAGCGAGTCACTATCATGCCTAAGGACATCCAACTTGCCCGCCGCATTCGTGGTGAACGAGCTTAAGGCTTGATCACTTATTTTTGGCCCCGCTGGGGCCTGATATCTTTCATTAAGGAGTTAACTTCATTTATGATGTATTAGGAATTACCTATGGGGTAAATAGTATTTTTAATTTCAAGTTTATTATGATCGTAAGAAAATGTAAGTTATTATTAAAATTAAAATAATATCCAGTTAATTCAAACTTTATGTACAAATTACACATATACTAGTGTCGCTGCTATGTCAGTAAGTTCAGACTTTTCTTTGAAGTCCTTGAGTCATCTCTCGATGGGGTAGTCTTCCGTACCAACGAATGTTTTTAGCGTTTCTTCCACGTCTCGAAATTTCAAGGTGAATTTTTCTTCTACTCGCATATTGCTCTAATATTTTTCATTCTCCTCCGTCATTAAGTTACCTTATTCGACTGTCTACCTACATTTTCGCACCATTCTTTTGTGGTGTCTAGATCCTTCAAGGACCCAATTATTCTCTCAATAAGAGTATCGTCGTTACCAGAGCATTCTAGATTCAAAACATTGCACACCAACACGAGATCAGCTGTCGTCAAGGTTTCTCTCTGATACTTCTAATTTTGTTGTTATATTCGTTTGAGTCTTCCTCCACCTTCAACCCGGTGAAACCTCGAAGTCATCTTCTAATCATTCGGGATTGACCTGCTTCTCCAAAGGCAATGAAATGTAAAGCTCTTACAGCTTTCAATGAATAATTTTTAATGCGTTCAATATTACTCAACCTGGTCATTTTTATGAAAATTGGTCGTCTTATGTCAAAAATGGGGAGAGTAAGGTTAGCGTGGCGCCACGAATTGACGACAGTTCCTGATAAAACAAGTCAAAAGAAAACGAAAATTAAGAGTGACAATTTGCGAGTTTTCGCTTCATTTTCGATAAAACCGGATTTCAAGACGCAATTTTCTTATGGGAAATAAATTTGATAAATCTGTCAATTAAAACGTTACTGCGGGAACTGTCATGTATTTTAAGTTAATTCATATAAATTCATCCAACAATTTCCTACTACAAATGCCAAAGGGGTCCAGGGGGCCCCCTGGCGGGGATTTAAAAAGAGGTGCAAAAGAAATTGTTGTAGTCTGTAGTCATCTGAATTTCATTATTTGACTGAATGTGCACTTCCTGACACCACAAAGTTTTACACAAAATTAAATGTTTTAACATAAAAATTATGCTGCAAATATCTATGAGTTTTCAGTATTCGTGGAAAATCTTTATAAATACAGATCCTGCATTATTAGAGTATTTTAAATTTATAGAATATTTTTAAAATCTATAGCTTTCTTTAAAATACGTGGTATCTAAGGATTGTTTATTTTGCCAATTATATTTTCTATAGTACATGAGTTCAAACGCATTATTTCACTAACTTTATGGTGTTTTCTGTGTTTTATTCCTGACATTTTGTTTTATTTGTGATGTTTATAAAATATGCGTCCTTTGCATTGTAAAATAAATGGAATTATTATCACTCAATGGAAATTTAATATTGAAAACGTGTTCGCAGTTAAAAAATATTGAGTGTTAAAATTGGACCATGTAAATTCCCATAGTTACTCATAAGTTGAATTTTGAAAATGGCTTGCTTAGGCCTCATGCTGACGTCAAAATTTATCGATTTCTCTTGAAATTTCGATTTTCGAATAATTGACACGCTTCTATTGGCCTTAGTTTATGGTTACACAAAAGCATAAAGTTAGGAGATTTGAAATACTCAAAGCGCCACGCTAATCTTACTCGTACCTCAAAAAGATTTTAAACATAATAAAAAAAAAAATCTTTTTGTCTTCTAAATCTTCTAAATTTAATTTAATGGATCTCGGAATAAATCATTCGTACTCTCAAGTTTGGAATTTATTATAAAATGTATTTTTTACTCTTCGTCGTATTAATAAGAAATTTAATTATTGAATGTTTTTAATCGTTAAATGAAAACGGCTTATCTGGCGTTGTTCGATCCCCGCGTCCGTCGTTTCGGACCTCAAACCGTCGTCTGCCTGGAAAATTTCTTTGTTGTAACTTCGTTCGTGGTACTTCTCAATTTTCCGTCGTTCCATTCGTTCAATCCCAGTTGAGCCCCAAAAAATGTGGGAAAAGCCTTCTCGTTTTCCCCGTCTTACGGTTTTCTTCGTTCATCTTCCTTAATTCAATAATTACACTTTCTTTTATTGGAATTTAATAACGTTTATTTAAATAGTTCTCTATTACACATCTCATTCTCAATACGACTGGCTGCTCTATTTAACAAGACCCGTAAAACAATCACATCCCGTTCCTCACTCCACTGCAATTGTTGTCATTTTTATAACCTACATTTATTTAAATCGATTTCCACATTTTTATGAATAATTTTTTTTCTTACTTGGTTAAGTTAATTGCCATTCAATATAATCATGACTGCTGCCTTATATATTCATAATTTAATAATCGTAAGTCCAAAGCAGTATAAACTAAAAAAATATCATCGATATACTGAAATACTAATTATAGTGACGAAATTGTGACGCGTTATGTTCCGCAATTACAATAACATTTAATTTTATATTCGTCCCTAGAATATAACAATCAAGTCAATTTTGTGAACGATACTAATATCTAAAGATTTTTTTCTAAATTGAAATATATTGTTAATAAGGATGCAGATAAATGTCTTAGCGAATTAAACCTTTAAAAATGATTTGCGGTCCCGTAAGGGACCTGGATAGAGAACAGAAAATTTAAGCTTTCTTTTCCGTCTTCTTTGGCAATAAGACGGCTTGGATGTTGGGTAGAACACCACCTTGAGCAATGGTGACACCGGAGAGAAGTTTGTTCAATTCTTCGTCATTACGGATGGCAAGTTGCAAGTGACGAGGAATGATACGAGTCTTCTTATTGTCACGAGCAGCGTTTCCAGCCAACTCGAGGACTTCAGCGGCCAAGTATTCCATAACTGCAGCTAAGTATACTGGAGCACCAGCTCCGACACGTTCTGCATAATTTCCCTTACGCAACAAACGATGGATACGACCAACGGGGAATTGAAGTCCAGCCCGATTGGAACGGGACTTGGCCTTTGACTTGACTTTTCCTCCTTTACCGCGTCCAGACATTTTGAATCAAAATTATAATGTTACAAGCTTCAACGAAAATTGTATCACGATTAAAAATATTTACGCCTTAAAAACAAATATATAGTTTTGGTTGTCTCCACAGTGACATGCTCAACGACCAATCACAAGCGTTTACTACCAGCCAGATAGCTCTGCGCAGCTGCTGAGTGAGTTTCTGTTCGGGGCGCCTGCTCTATTACATTGCATTTGTACTAGCGTTATCTTTTTCTAGTGAATTAGCCAATCACGTAACGTTTTACTCAAGAAATTGTTATACCAGCGCTCGTTTGGAGATAAAACCAAATTTTTACTATTGGGCAGTATCTCTGATCTCGTTTACCGTTATCAAGGAATCTTCAACAATGCCACCCAAAACAAGTGGAAAAGCTGCGAAAAAGGCTGGAAAAGCCCAGAAAAACATTTCCAAAACCGACAAGAAGAAGAAGCGTAAACGCAAGGAGAGCTACGCTATCTACATCTACAAAGTCTTGAAACAAGTTCACCCCGATACTGGGATCTCCAGTAAAGCTATGTCAATCATGAATAGCTTTGTTAATGATATTTTCGAGCGTATCGCCGCCGAATCTTCTCGTTTGGCCCACTACAACAAGAGGTCAACCATCACCAGTCGGGAAATCCAAACCGCCGTTCGTCTACTGTTACCTGGTGAATTGGCCAAGCACGCTGTCAGTGAAGGTACCAAAGCCGTCACCAAGTACACCAGCTCCAAATAAATTTAATATTTCTTGCATCATCTAGGTCCTGCAAAGGACCGCAAACTTTTTCAACAAAGAGTTGAATTTAAGACAATAATACACGTACACCCAATCATTTAAGGAAGTAATTGTTTGTAGGAGATACATTTTATGAGTGGTCATTTGTCAAAACGACGAAGTCAAACTATTGTCAAACACTCTCAGTCTTTTCCTGTTTGCTTTGCTTATTTTGACTGCTACTAGACTGACGATTTTAGTGTAAGTGTTTCTTAATAGGTTTAATTTTCGTTTTATTTTAGCAAGATTTATAAAGTTCCAACAACTCTGAATGTCTAAGAATTTAGATACAGTCGAATTACCAGAAGGTCGGGAACCAACGCATTCGGGTCAACCTTCCTCACTTCCAGCGCGCCATGTCTTACCAACGGAGATTGGAAACATATGTGTTCTATAAGAAGATAACGTAGAACATTTATTATTTTTATTAAACTGTATACCGAAAAATTGCTCCTTATATGTTTTTTCAGAGTCACATTGAAATTTCAAAATGCCAAAACTAAAATGAAAGCTGTTTTTCAACGTTCGCTTTTAACTCAAAAACTAATGGATAGATTTCGATCATTTTTGTTTTGTTTTACTTCTTATATATTTGGTCCTTATCTGAAAAAAGAATTATCACGATATCTTCATTAAAAACAAAAACATTAAGGTTTTAAAAATTGCGATTTTTATAAGCAAAACGTATTAAGTGGGCATTTGTTGATTATGAAATTTTATATTTTTTACGACTATTACAGTTCACTAAACCAAGATTACGGTGTCGGTATCGCAATTGGCATGAATAATAATTTTTTTTTTCGGGAAATGTTTTGTTTTTCCCGGAAAACGGTAACGCTTAAAATTCCTTTGGGTGATTTTTCACAATGTTGAATATTTTGAAACTTGCTCGTAAAAGTATGGAAAATTTTCAAATTTTTCTTTAAAAGTTTTATTTTTGACGTGATAACGTATTATAAATTGAATACTGGCAGCATTCATGAAAAAGTGTCACGTTCCGTTTGAGTCTGTGTGTGCAAGCGAGAACGCAACACAAGCGATAGAGTTCTGCTATTGAAACGCCACCACGCGATCTTCTTCGAGAACTGTTACAATAAGCTATGTCTTTTTATTTACCGTTTTCCGGGAAAAACAAAACATTTCCCGAAAAAAAAAATTATTATTCATGCCAATTGCGATACCGACACCGTAATCTTGGTTTAGTGAACTGTAATAGTCGTAAAAAATATAAAATTTCATAATCAACAAATGCCCACTTAATACGTTTTGCTTATAAAAATCGCAATTTTTAAAACCTTAATGTTTTTGTTTTTAATGAAGATATCGTGATAATTCTTTTTTCAGATAAGGACCAAATACAGGGTGTACCAGCTAGACCGGCCATTAGAAGTTTCCGGAGAACCTGAAATAATAGAAATCTAAAAATTGGGATTAAAACCTAACTGCATTGGAGCTACCTTTCTAAAATATTTTTAGTTTTCTGGCACTTCCGGTTATACCGGAAGTCGACACTAAAATTGTTATTTCAAATGGCATGCCCTATTTTTCTTTACATAACTCGATTAAGTTAATAATTCTGAGCATCTTTTATAATAACAAGATCTCATCTAATCCTTAAGGTTTTCGAGAAAAAATACTTTTTTTGAAAATTTCGCAGCAAACGGACATCTTCTAAAAGGTCCATAACTCCCACAATAATTTGTGTTGGAAGCTCGACATAGGCTCGTTTGAGAGCTCAAAGATGCTGTTACACTCGAGAATATCAAAAACAATCAAATTTTGTTACTAAGTATCTCCAAGTGCATCGTAAAGTAACACGTGCTTAATTGTGCAAAATTTCAATTCGCTGAAATAATTCGAAGGGTTTGATACAACTGTCGCATTGTCGAAATAATAATTGTTATAAGATTAACTAAATTTAAGAAAAAAACAGTAAAAACTTTTAGTCAAATTCGAATGAAATTTTCCTGTTGTTTATTAAAAAAGTTAATAAAATTAATAAATTTTCTACAATAACTGTTCAAAATTATTGCCATTGGTTTCCAAACATTTTTCAACCCGTTTGGGAACACCCTCCGTTGTAACCCGTCGCAGTTTGTCAGGATCTAAGTTGGCGAATGCTGTTCTTACACGCTGTTCTAATTCTTCCCGGTTATTTACAACGGTTGCATACACCTGACTCTTAATGTGTCCCCAAAGATAAAAATCTAGAGGTGTTAGGTCTGGAGATCTTGCAGACCAAGACGTCTGATCCATCTGTCGTCAAACATACGGCTTAGCTGTTGGCTCACCTCCAGAGTGCAATGAGCGGGTGCCCCATCAAGTTGATAGTAACAACTTCTTCTGATAGCTAACGGTAGGTTATCTAAGAAGTCTTCAACCACCGTCCTCAGTATGTTAACATACCGCTCCGAATTTAAGCTTTCATCATAGATAAAATAAAATACTTTATTGTCCATCATTATGCAGAAAACATTAAAAGAGAAACGGTTTTGGAAATTTCTTTCCCGAATCACATGACGGTTTGTTGTGCTCCAGTAATGTTGGTTGTGCCGATTAAAACATCCTTCATGTGAAAATTTGGACTCATCAGTCCAAATAATTTTTTTCCAAAATTGGTCATCCTCCTGGCTTTTTAAAAGAAGCATTTCACATACGTTCACTCTCTCCTTGGATCTGGAAGATGTAGATTTTGTACCGGTATAAATTTGAAATCATGGAAATGGTGCTTTTGCAAAATTCTCTGTATTGATGACTTCGAAACTCTGCCCAGGTCTAGTTCCGCTGATCGGATGGAAGCATTTGGATGAGCTTCAAAATACGCCAAGATATCCACTTCAATTTCTTCATCATCGAGGATAGCCCTTTGAACATCTCTTTGCGCCGTTACTTGGCCAAATTGCAGAAAGTTTGATTCAATGCGTTTAAACTTTGAGCGGGTCATTCTCGGAAAATTTGGATACGTTTCGTTAAACATTCTGCATGTTCTGCTAATGATTTTGTCACACTTTCCGTGCATAAAGAATAAGTTTAAAATTGCTTGGTTGTCGTAATTATTGAATTCCATTTTTAAAGAAAACAAACTTGAATCGAAATATTATGACATTTCGTTATTGAAGCCCCTAGAGGTAGCCATGGCCAACTGTGGTTTAGTCATAAACTTAGAATAAAAGATTCTATTTTCATTATTTGCAACAATCACGTTTGAATTTGATGCACTTTGAGGTACTTAGAAACAAAAATTGATTATTTTTGATAATTTCTAGATTTCTAGTGTAACAGCATCTTCGGGCTCTCAAATGAACATATGTTGAGCTTTCTATAAGATTTAATATGGGAGTAACGGACCTTTTACAATAAATTATTTTATTTTACCTATGATGAAAGCTTAAATTCGGAGCGGTATGTCAACAAACTGAGGGCGTTATCGCTTGATTCGGTGGATAAAGAGCTAAGTTCGCCTAAAGATCTATCTCCCTCTATGTTTCATACACAGTGTTATTAATCAAACCTACCTGAAGACATAGCCAACTACAGCATAAAGCTCGGCTACGCAGTATAAATTACAGATGTAACGTTAAATTTTCATATTTTCCACGATAACTCGAAAATCCTCAC